>JBBGZY010000683.1:2292500-2315000 GCA_037952925.1 Lithobates clamitans | reverse complement strand
ATCCAGATGTGATTGACAAGAGGAAAGGTGTTGATGGCAGGTCGTGCTGCCTTATTTACAGCCCACTGCTTGCTATAGAGCCTTTTGTTAGGGCTGCAAAGCTAATTTAGTGCTGATCAAAAGCGACACATAGTTAAAGGACTGGTAATGACTGCTAATTTCATTTCACACTCGTACATCCCCAACTGCTGTAATTAAGGACACGACATTTAAATGCAGGTGAAGAGAATTTTTTTTTGGGGGGGGGGGGGGGCATATATATTTTTTTTCAACATGAATATGCTGGTCCACACGCAAAGGTCTCTGCTAATATGCCAATAAATGTTATATTAAAAGCAGTATGTAATGTACTGTAGATTTCTCCCTGTCGCTATATGTGGAGTGATCCCCTTCTTTGCAAATAGTCATCAAAAAAAAATTTGAGTGGCATATTATTTAACATATTTTTATTAAAACCAAAAAATGCATTTTTATGGCTTTAGCTGAACCCCTGAAATTATAAAAAAAAGTACAAAAATGTTATACATTTTATTTAAAGCAGTTTGTATGTATTATGACTACAAGGCTGCATATTAGTGCATTATTGCAAGTGGTGGTTAATTTTTGTCTCCAGGCTTCAAAGTATAATAGCTCTGCGTTTTTTTTTTGTTTTGTTTTTTTTTTTTTTTTGCAGATGGGCAAAACTGACAGCAAAAAAATATTTTAGCCTTTTATCTTTTTCATCTGTGTAGCCTAAAGAGCTGTAGTAGACCCCGCTAAGATTGTATAATGTATCTTGAGCAAGTGATTGAGGATGTCTCAGATGTGTGGCTGTCTCGAGCACGTTGTCTTGAGCCCCCCCTGTTGGACGCAGTAGGAGCTGCACAGTGCCAGTCCAAAGGAAGCTCATACATTTGGCTTGTGTAATTTTTCATCTTAGAACTTTTTCTCTTTTTTTTTTTTTCATCGTAGACAGAAACACAAACGATATGTAGGTGGAATATTCCAAATTCTAAATGAGACAATGGTCTAGCAGTGTTAAGAGATTTTGAAGCATGGGGCTAGGCATGTGATCATTTTTGCTATTTCTTTATTCATCATTAGTTACTTTGATGTTTTTAATGTTAGATAGAAATGATTTAATCTGAAGGTTTCGTTTTCCTAACCTAATCATTAGCGCTGTAAAAAGTATCAGGTTGATCTGGTATGTAAATAGTGGGATATATTGCAGGTTTTAATGCAGCAGCACAGGTTTTTGTAGCTATCATCCCCTTTAGCTTTAGGAAGCTGTTGCAATGTGCAAAAAAGGGAGAAAAAGATAATACATTTAGTTGAAATACATATATATTTAACCCGAGGGTATAATTAATGAATCAGCAGGTGCACCTGTGAACACATTCAAATCAAATCAAATCAATAAACTTGCATTTTAAATGTAAAATATCACCCTAATGTGTCCCATTTACTAACATGGACTTGACCTCCCAAGGTATTAAATATAGTCTAATATAGTCCATGGTAATTGTATCAGATGATTGTATACCGGCCAGCTGTTATCAGCTCCAATGCAATAAGATTCCAGGAATGACTAATAATTATTAATCCAGACAGGATCAGATATCATGAATTTGAATTAAGTACCTCCTTCTCATCGCAGTTTCAAGTAAATGAATAAATAATTACGATAACACTGATTGATCAACCCATAGATCAAACTCATGGAAGTTCATCGTTTTATTTTATAGCCTGACAACTGACCTGTATTGGTAGCTGATGGCTTCACATAATGAGAGATCTATGGGTGCCCATGTTAAAATGCCACAGGCCTACAATTTATGGGTCTGCTTGTCCATATGTGTTTATAGTATACATGTTATAATGAATGTAATATCAATTGCCCCCATGAGACAGAGGCCACAGTTAGCTAATAACTGCTATACTGACAGGTTTTAGCATTAAACTTCCTTTGGCAGTAAGATTAAAATTGCATGTTTATTCTGTGAGCCTGTGAAAGCCTGTCTACCCAGATAGATAATATCCAATGCATAGACTCTGGATGGGATAAGGTGACTATACATGTGAACCCTGGTACTCTGAATTCCGCTGCTATTTCAAGAGTCCTTGAATGCAATGATTGGGTAAATGTGGTCTGGATGAAGCGCCTGTTATTGTCTTCTTCTCCTCTACCTAGAATGGCACTTCTCACAATTACAATTGCTGCGCTTCCTGATCGGCCAAGAATAAAGAGCGGCACAAGCAGTTTCAGATAATCAATAATATATTTCAAGGACGCTCTTGTGCTACTGGGTAATTGTCCTGGAGTATTGAAAATAAAATCTCATTGTCCATTTACTACTAGGACATAAATAGACGTTTCACATTCACGCCTGCATTGGGTGGATTTGGGTTATGCTCTTCGTTCACTGAACGCAGCACTGTACTGTTGTATGGCCTCTGACAATGACACTTTTCATGGGTTCCCTATCTATATACACTCTATGCAAAGGTAATAATTATTTAAAGTGTCAGCCTTGGTGTTTTCTTTGGGTATCGAAGTCATTTCAGTTCAGTTGTGTGCATTCATTTCGGGCCTCTCTCTCTATCTCTCTCTCTCTCTTATGTATCTCCATTAAATATATATATATAAGGAAGAGATAGTGCAAAGGAATATATATATATATATATATATATATATATATATATATATATATCCCTTCTCTCTAAATCTCTTCCTCTTTCTTTCTCTTTCACTCTAAATATCTTCCTCTTTTTTTTCTCTCTCACTCCCTCGTTCTCTCTCTGAGACTGAAAAAGATTGATATTAAATATACATTATACATGGGACAATACAAACCCATTATGAGAACTTCCATGTACATAAACTACCTATCTATATACACATTATACCTTGTTACTATTCAACAGATACTTATTTTATGAAGTGTCAGCTTTCTAACATACTTTGGTGTTTATTCTGGATGAGTTCAAGCGTGTACAATAATTCCAGGCCTTATGTATAATATTAATAATAATAATAATAATAATAATAATAATAATAAATATACCGATTTAAAAAATAATATATAGAGAGAGAAAGAGAGAGAGATAATATATATATAATCTCTCTCTCTCTCTCTCTCTGTGTCTCTCTCTCTCTCTCTCTCTCTCTCTCTCTCTCTCTCTCTCTCTCTCTCTCTCTATATGAATTGTTTTTTTAATTAGAGAGATACATATATATAATCTCTCTCTCTCTCTCTCTCTCTCTCTCTCTCTCTCTCTCTCTCTCTCTCTATATATGAATTGTTTTTTTAATTAGAGAGATACATATATATAATCTCTCTCTCTCTCTCTCTCTCTCTCTCTCTCTCTCTCTCTCTCTCTCTCTCTCTCTCTCTCTCTCTCTCCATCTATCTATATATATTTTTTCTTTTTAAGAGAAAGGGATATACATTATATATATGACAACACACACAAACCAGAATCATAGCATAACCAGAGCTACACGCGCGCCTGTGTATGTAACAGGTGTATTCTTTCTTTCTTTCTTTCTTTCTTTCTTTCTTTCTTTCTTTCTTTCTTTCTTTCTTTCTTTCTTTCTTTCTTTCTTTTTTTTTTTTTTTTTTTGGTAAAAAAAACCAAAGATTTGTCTCGGCATATTTAAAAGAAAAAAAATCCATCGGTTTGCAAGAGATGAAATGCAAACTTTTTTTGGCTGCGATAGTTGACATTTTGTTCAGAATTGAGTTAGCAAGGCATTAATTATTTCAGAAGGAGATAAAACTCTCATAGCCCTAACAGACAAATAGGCCCTTTTCAGGATTTTAATTACAAAATAAAATGAGGCAAGCTCTTCCTTGCAAGGGTTTGTGAGTGGTTAAACAGAGCTTTCCCCCCAATACTGGTGGTCGTCAGCCTCCACTAATTAGCAATGCTGAGAAATTCCTGTTAACAAGGACATTCTCCCAGTCCCCGCTGGTCCCCTGCAGTTCTTCATTTCCATAAGAAGATTAGGAGTGCAGGGAACACACTCAAATGCAGATGCAGAAAAGAAGCGTTTTTAACAAGCAATATAATAGCGCAATGCTTGGCTAGGCTCTCACCTAATTACTGCAACTTAAACCTCTATTTGCTTCTCAGGACAAAAACACATTTGTGCGGTTCTTCTTGGACTTTCCCTAAACTTTTGTTCCAGAAACATTTTACCTGAGAGCCACTAATCAAACTTTCTGAGGACTGCTGCCTTATGGCACCATACATAGTATTATTATTTTTATTATTATTACAAATATGTCATCTTCACAACAGTCTATGAAAGCCAAGAAGTCCAGTGTGTTTATCATATTGGAGAAATACAATTCAAAGAATATAGATGCGGATCTCAATGCTAAACCTGCAGATGATGGCTTAATTATAGTGCAATGTAATAGATTTACTAAAAAAAATAAAATAAAACGATATAATGAAATTAATTGAGATCTTGGAATTGCAACGGGAAAATATTTTATTTACTGATTTAAAGGCATTATATTAATACAGTTAGCACACTAGATTCCTGTATTGTTATATCATAATAAATAAATAAATGTTTTGCTTCTAAATGTATCACAGCTTCCCGTAATATCATATTAGTTTTCTTTTTTTTATATGAGTCTATATTTTTAGAAGTTAAACTACAGTGTATTCCTTGCTTGTAAATAGTATTAAACACAAACACAAAGCTAACTTGGCTTTAGCTGGGAGCAACACGGAGAAAACAAAACAAATCAAAATATAGCGTGCTGAATAAAAGAAATCTGAACCAATACGATGGATCATTAATTATATAATAAAACCTCATCTATAAGCTAAAGCGGTTGCACCAGGGAGCGACGTTGCCACGGCCGGCCATTAGGCGGCGCTCTTACACCATGAGTATCTGAAGGACTTTCCAATGAACCTGCTTCTTTAATCCAATGAATAACCACTTTACCATCAATTGGAGGGAGATCAGAAAATCTCTGGTGTGATCTTCAAACTTATTCCAAAATAATTCTTTAGAAGAATCTATGCTGTTCGGTGGGGAAACCCTAATCCTGGCAGCCCCTGAAATATCACATACTATACCAAACCACACATATTTATAGATACTTTATTAAATGTGTGTGTATACAGTATATATATATATATATATATATATTATATGTACACAGTATTTATACAGTGTGTATATATATATATATATATATATATATATATATATATATATATATATATATATATATATATATATATATATATATATAAGAGAGAGAGAGGGAGGAGGAGAGGGTGGGGTGGTAAGGATTATACATTTAGGAGGGTGACCACCAACTAGATAGCATCTAGATAGACAGACTTTGTGCTCACCCCCTTATAAATATATAGGGGTTGATTTACTAAATGCAAATAGGTTGTTCACTTTTCAAGGGAAGTTTCCCTTAGCTTAGTACATCTGGTGAAAATGAACTTTGCAAAGAAGAATCAACTGGGGGGGGGGATTAAAAGAAACCAGTATTTATGCTTGCACATGGTTGGATATTTGAAGTGAGCAGAGATTTATTTCATTAAATAAGGTACGCACATATCCCCTTGAAAAAAGTGAGAATTCCTATGAAAGTGAAGTCTATTTGCCTTTAGTAAATGAACTCCATAGGATCTTAGAGGTCACTTCCTTTTATATGTATACTTATTGGTCCCCCCTATAAACTTACAATCTATTGCTCTCTCTCTTTCTTTATATATATATATATATATATATATATATATATATAGATATATATATATATATATATACATCAGCATGTAACAAATGTAACATTCCCTTTGTTCTGAACAAATATGCTCAGCCATAGCCTATAATAAGAATTTATGTCCTTGCACACAATGAGCCCAGTGTGTCCAATATTTATTTGTTGTTGAATGTACTTTAGATACACAGCTTTGCACAAGGGAATTGAAGTAATCGTAGAAGTGTCTTTGTCCTGCACTGTGTAGTTACAACAAGAGAAACAAAACTAGCTACTTGTAAGGGCCATGCTGCATTTCTTTTAGTATTGATGCCCCCCCCCCCCCCCCTGGAAATCTTTAGCTGGTGACAATAGAAGAACTTCTGAAATTACACTCTGCCTTCCCCCAACTCAGACAGATCTGTTGGGCTCCCCCTCCACCTTCCAATCCCTGCAGGGCTTTTTCATGTCCCCCCAGAAAACAAAAAACAACCAGACTTCTGTGACTAGTATCATCACTTTCTATGATTTTTGCAGCAATCCTTCCTTCTTGATGTTAAATAAATAAGGTACCACAGGTTTTATTTATTAAACTGGAGATTGCAAAATCTGGTGCAGCTGTGCATGGTAGCAAATCAGCCTCCAAGGCTGGCCATACATGTTTAATGTTCTTATAACATTTTCCTTTAGATGAAAAAAAACATATAATATGAGGTCAAAGCGAAACAACTTTCAATTGTTTCCAATCAGACAGGCCCTTGCACTACATAGTTTAAGGTAAATCTAAAGGAAAATTGTACAAGAGGATTGAACATGTATGGCTAGCTGGATACACATTATACAACCCAACGGTTGTATATTCCCTTAGATTTACCTTCAACTATGTAGTGCAAGGGCCTGCCTGATTACATACATTTTGAAAGTGTTCAGGTTTGATCTCATATTTTATGGTTTGGGTAAATCTAAAGGAAAGCTTGTCCAATTAAGCTTTGACAAAAAAATGGAAGCTGATGTCAAAACCATATAATATGAGGTCAAACCGAAACACTTTAAAATTGTATGTAATCAGGCAGGCCCTTGCCCTACACAGTTGAAGGTAAATCTAAAGGAAAATGAACAATAAAAGTTGTATAATGTGTATCCAGCTTTAGACTGGCCATACATGTTTAATGTTCTTGCACAATTTTCCTTTAGATTTACCTTCAACTATGTAGTGCAAGGGCCTGCCTAATTGGAAACAATTGAACGTTGTTTAGTTTTGACCTCATATTATAAGGTTTTTGTAAATCTAAAGGAGAATTGTACAAGAGCATTGAATATGTATGGCAAGCCTTAAAGTGGAAGTCCATGCAAAAACTAAAATCCTTGCTTCTATAGCCACCAACATTCTAACATTAATCTCTCTAGCCCTGAAAAGAAAAAACAAGTATATATACTTTTTCTGCAGGTGATTCAACCCGATCTCCAGCGACGGAAGCTCTGCTGAGTACACGTCCAACGATGGCTGGGAAATGAATAGGAAGTGATGTCATCCATAGAGTTACTACGGGGCTTCTGTTGGCGGGCGCGTCCTCTGCACCCACCTATACATCGAAGCCGCAGCTGTGATCAGAGCTTCCGCCACTGGTCGGATCACCTGCAGAGCAGATATGTATACTCGTTTGTTTTTTTTCAGGGATAGAGAGGTTAGTGTTAGAATGTTGGTGGCTATAGATGCAGCGATTCTAGTTTTTGCATGGACTTCCACTTTAAGCTGGATACACACTGTACAATTCTCTTCAGATTTTTTCCTTTAGATTTACCAAAACCATATAATATGAGGTCAAACCTAAACACTTTCAATTTGTACACAATCGGGCAGGCCCTTGCACTACATGGTTGAAGATACATTTAAAGGAAATCATACAACAAAAGTTGTATAATGTGTATCCAGCTTTAGGCTGGCCAAACATGTTCAATGTTCTTGTACAAGTTTTCTTTGCATTTACCATAAACTATGTAGTATAAGGGCCTGCCTAATTGGAAACAATTGAAGGCTGTTTAGTTTCACCTCATATTATATCGTTTTTAGTAAATCCAAAGGAAAATTGTAAAGGAAAACTGAACCTGTATGGCCAGCCTTAGAGGCTGATTGGTTTCTATGCAGAGCTGCACCAGATTTTGCACTCTCCAGTTTTAGTAAATCAACCCTATGACTCTTTACTTCTTTTACATCAAGAAGGACTGCTTCTGGGGGGACATGAAAGACTCCTGCAGTGATTGGAAGGTGCAGGGGGGGCCCCATAGATCTGTCTGAGTTGGGGGGCAGGGTGTAATTTCAGAAGTTCTTCTATTGTTTTCTGGGGAGACATGAAAGACTCCTGCAGTGATTGGAAGGTGGAGGGGGAGACTCATAGATCTGTCTGAGTTGGGGGAAGGCAGAGTGCAATTCAGAAGTTCTTCTGTTGTTTTCTGGGGGGGGGCATGAAAATATTCTGCATGGATTGGAAGGTGGAGGGGGAGCCCCATGGATCTGTCTGAGATGGGGAGAGGCAGGGTTTAATTTCAGAAGTTCTTCTATTGTTTTCTGGGGGGACATAAAAGACTCCTGCGTGGATTGGAGGGTGGAGGGGGAGCCCCATAGATCTGTCTGAGTTGGGGGGGAGGCAGGGTTTAATTTCAGAAGTTCTTCTATTGTTTTTGGGTTGGAACAGAAACCTGCAGTGATTGGAAGGTGGAGCCCAATAGATCTGTCTGAGTTGGGGGAAGGCAGAGTGCAATTTCAGAAGTTCTTCTATTGTTTTCTGGGAGGGCATGAAAAAAATCTGAATGGATTGGAAGGTGGAGGGGGAGCCCCATGGATCTGTCTGAGTTAAGGGGGGGGTTAATTTCAGAAGTTCATCTATTGTTTTCTGGGGGGACATGAAAGACTCCTGCATGGATTGGAAGGTGAAGGGGGAGCCCCATAGATCTATCTGAGTTGGGGGAAGGCAAAGTGCAATTTCAGAAGTTCTTCTATTGTTTTATGGGGGGCGGGGGGCATGAAAAAAATCTGCATGGATTGGAAGGTGGAGGGGGAGCCCCATGGATCTGTCTGAGTTGGGAGGAGGCAGGGTGTAATTTCAGAAGTTCTTCTTTTGTTTCCTGGGGGGGACATGCAAGACTCTGCAGAGATTGCAAAGTGGAGGGGTAGCCACATGGATCTGAGTGGTGGGAAAGCAGAGTGTAATTTTGGGTATTAAGTGATGATATTAGACACTGAAGTCTGGTTGTGTTTTTGTATTCCGGGGGGGGGGGGGGGGGGACATGAAAGACTCCTGCAAGGACTAGAAGGTGGAGGGGAGCCCCATGGATCTGTTTGAGATGGGGGGAAGCAGAGTGTAATTTTGGGTATAAAGTGATAATACTAGACAAGACACTGAAGTCTGGTTGTTTTTTTTTTTTTCTGAGGGGGGGGGGCATGAAAGACTGCTGCAGTGATTGGAAGGTGGAGGGGGAGCCCCATAGATCTGTTTGGGTTGTTAGGAGGCAGAGTGCAATTTCAGAAGTTCTTCTATTGTTTTCTGGGGGGGCATGACAAATCATGCAGTGATTGGGAGATGGAGGGGGAGCCCCATGGATCTGTCTGAGTTGGGGGAAAGTAGAGTGTAATTTTGGGTATAAAGTAATAATACTAGACTCTGAAGTCAGGTTGTTTTTTTGGTTTCTGGGGGGACATTAAAGACTCCTGCAGTGATTGGAAGGTGGAGGGGGGGGGCATAGATCTGTCCGAGTTGGGGAGGCAGAGTGTAATCTCAGAAGTTCTTCTATTATTTTATGGGGGAGGGGACATGAAAAAGTCGACATTTGTCATTTTTTATAAGCTTGCATTTTCGGATTCTATTTGTTATTTGTAACCTGCTGCGGTGTGAGGATTCCGAAGTATTCGGTTGCTATGGGGAGTTTTGTATAGAAGGAGATTGCTGGGGGGGGGGCATTAGGAGGAGGTGGGGAGGGATCTGCAGACACCTGCACAGCCAGACTCCGCTCCTCCACCCGCGATCTTCGTGAATAGGGCGAAGAAATGAAAGTGTGCGCAGACAGGTGTGTTGTGGGTGTCAGAAGGGGTTAATCCTCCGTGGTAGTAGAGCGAAGTTTCAGCAGTGCAGTCAGGAGAGTCTCGTCCCCCCACTTCCTCCTCTCCTAGGCGTGTGTGACCTGTTGCTCCTGTTTGATGGGAGGAGGGGGCGTGGAGAAGCTCGGCTGCTATAGGTTGCCGGCGACGCTCGGCTCCCTCCCTCTTTTCGCCACGCCCACGAAAAACTGAAGCCGAAGGGGGCTGCCCCTGCCTGGCGTTCTGATTGGCCGCCGCGAAGCCATTTATTCCCTGACAGCCCCCATCACATGGACGGTTGTCTATTAACTTGTTTCAAAAAAGTAGCAGGACTTGTCAAAGGCGCACGATGAAAAGTAGTTTGCTGGCTGTGTGAGAGGCAGCATCGGAGAGCGTTGGAGAGCAGAGCAGCGACATAAAGAGCAGAGAACATAATTTGGGGCTCAGAGAAGAAGAAGAAGCAGAAGAAGTTGTGTTATTTTGGGGCACCCCCCCCACACACACCAGCCGCCTGAATGTACAACATGATGGAGACCGAGCTCAAACCGGCCGCCCCCCAGCAGCCTTCCGGCGGGGGGAACTCCAACCAGTCGGCCGCTAACCAGAAAAACAGCCCGGACCGGGTGAAAAGACCCATGAACGCCTTCATGGTATGGTCCAGAGGTCAGAGGAGGAAGATGGCCCAGGAGAACCCTAAGATGCACAACTCTGAGATCAGTAAGAGGTTGGGGGCTGAGTGGAAGCTCCTCTCCGAGGCCGAAAAGAGACCTTTCATTGATGAGGCCAAGAGGCTCCGAGCCCTCCACATGAAGGAACACCCGGATTATAAATACCGGCCCAGGAGGAAAACCAAAACCCTCATGAAGAAGGATAAGTACACCCTACCTGGGGGATTGCTAGCTCCTGGGGGCAACTCCATCGGCTCCGGGGTCGGGGGCAGCCTAGGAGCCGGGGTCAACCAGAGGATGGACAGCTATGCCCACATGAACGGCTGGACCAACGGCGGCTACGGCATGATGCAAGAGCAGCTCGGTTACCCTCAACACCCGGGGCTCAACGCCCATAACGCCGCTCAGATGCAACCCATGCACCGCTACGACGTCAGCGCCCTCCAATACAACTCCATGAGCAGTTCTCAGTCCTACATGAACGGCTCACCTACCTACAGCATGTCCTACTCCCAACAAGGGGGCCCAGGTATGACCCTGGCTTCCATGGGCTCCGTGGTCAAGTCTGAATCCAGCTCCAGCCCACCCGTGGTCACCTCGTCCTCCCACTCCAGGGCTCCTTGTCAAGCGGGGGACCTCCGGGACATGATCAGCATGTACCTACCTGGGGCAGAAGTGCCAGAGCCCTCTGCCCAAAGCAGACTGCATATGTCCCAGCACTATCAGAGCGCTTCGGTACCGGGCACGACCATCAATGGCACGCTTCCTCTATCACACATGTGAAAAAAAAAAACAAAACAAAAAAAATAAGCACAGCAAAAAAAAAAAAAATAACTTTTATTAGAGTTTGGACTTTTTTTGGACTATTTTTGTACAGAGAAAAAAAATGGGGAGGGGGTTAAAAAAAAAAGAAGAACTTGTAAAGTATCAGAGAAGGAAAAAAAATACAGAAACTTAAAAAAAAAGTTCTAGGTAGGAACTTTTTTTTTTCAGAATTATTTACCAATAATATTTAGAGCTAGTCTCAAAGAGAAAAAAAAAGTGATGACAAAAACAAACAAAAAAAAATGTTTTATTATTTGCGAGGAACTTTTGTACAGTATTTATCAGATCAACAAAGGCGATCCAAGTGCTATTGTTTTTTCCAAGCTGCGACTTTGCCAATCTTTTTACACTCATAGGTCAATGCAGCTTTTTGGGAAGAGGGGGGGAGGGGGGGGGTGAAGCTGCCCTGGGAACACTTTTTTTTTTCTTTTACAATTTGGACATATCCATTCATGACAAAAAAAAGTAACAGGACAAAACCACATCCATAAAAAAGCACACAAAATTGTGTACTATTTTTTTTTATTATTATTATTGATTGTTAAAAGCAGTCATTGACTCAAAACAGTTGTTAATTTATAATAGGCTGTTTTGTTTTTTTTTTTTGTTTTTTTTCTTTCAAAGTCTTCATCCTGTTCAGATAAAAAAAGCAAAATGAAACTACTGTGTTTGAAATATTTTCTTATGGTTTGTAATATTTCTGTAAATTTATTGTGCTGATATTTTAAGTTTTTTTTCTCTCTCATTTTCAGTAGATGTATTTTAAAAGACTCGGCTCGGTTGTTGCCGAAAGTCCATGTATATATATATGAACTAATACCACTCTTATAACAGGTACATTTCCCGCTTAAGTTTTTACTCCATTCTGCACAGTTTGAGATAAATAAATTTTTTTGAAATATGGAATCTGACATCACCTGGAGTGTTTGATTTATTTTTGTTATTATTTTATATGAATGGCTAGCACATTAAAAAAAAATAGGGGGCTAATTTAATGTTATTTAATTGTTTATGGCAGAATGACAGTAGACATATACCTAGATAGGTCTGGAAATGAAGTCTACTGTTTCTATGGAATGGGGGCCATTGCAGATAGTTTCACGTGGATGATGTCATGTTTTCTAATCAAATGCATTTTAATAGCAGAGTAATCTTAATGTGGTAACAATGATCAGATGACAAGAAGCCGGCATTAATGGAACGTCTATCTGCATACAAGGTAAATGTTGCTTTGACATTTGGTGATAAAGTGGATCAGTTGTAATGCACCCGTCAAGCTTCAGCTTCTACTTTGTATTTTCAAGGCAGAACAAAAGTTCTCTGTATTGAAAACAAATTGCAACTATTACAGCTGTTTTAATCCCATCTCTAAATTGCCAGCGGGGTCCAAAAAAAAAAACTGGATAATATCTCCAGCTGATAACAGAGAAGCCTGGGCCCTTATACAAGAACGAAGCATCAGCCACGAGGTAGAGTTTTACTTTTAAAAAGCTGAATTTTCTTTTTTTGTTTTTTTAATCTGTTTATTATACTATGGCTTATCCATGCACTGTCCATTGCTTTGTCAATGCAACCTTGTTCAAGCCACCAGGGCTGCCTGTTCACTGACACTCTAGATAAGTGAATTAATTTATGGAGTATTGATTAGGAGATAGCGCTTCTGGTCACTTGTTATGGTTTTGTCATTGTAGGCGGATAGAGATAATAAATAATCAATATTTAAAGGAAATCTGTTGTCAAAGTCACAAGACTTTTTTTTTTATTAGATCACTCTTTTTTTATGTTCGACCTGAATAGGCTTAGAAGTGTTAAATAGAATTTGTGGTCTTTTTTTTTGCCCTTTAATTCATCTAACCTACATTTAAATTAATCTTAAGCAAATAAGGTTTAGCAGGCCAGCAAAATTTAGAGTAATGGCTGACTTTTGTGCATTATGGGCTTAGCATCGTTTGAATGGAAATGTGCGACATTTGACAACTTGGGCTGTATTGGCAGGAGGACAATCTGAGAAGGTTTAGCACCCTAGTTGGCAGGCCGTTATAGGGTGGAACTGTCTCTTTGTCAGGCCTGCCTTTATATAAAGATGTTCGTAGATTACCTATATAGATCGTAAGCTCTATGGACAAATGATTTATGGCGTGCAAACACTATCCCTTTTGGTAATGCATGTTTGGCAAAGCAAAAAAAGGTCAGTTTGGTGTAGTATGATAAATAGGACTGTTTTGGTTGTTAGTATTATTACTACCGTTATACTTATATAATTTCTGTTATGTAAGTGTGTAAGTGATAAACAGTGCACAGGGAAATTTAAATAGTAAAGTAAATATTAATCGATGTGTCTATGTGTAATATATATATATGAATAAATATATTTAACGCTATTACATATACATCTAATATATATATAGATATCTATCTATATATAGATAGATATATCTATCTATCTATATCTATCTATCTATAAATATATAAATATATAGATAGATAGATAGATAGATAGATAGATAGATAGATAGATAAGAAATATAGAGTCTGGATGTATATATATATATATATATATATATATATATATATATATATATATATATATATATATATATATATATATATATATATATTAGAAGCTCTATGTATATATTTTTTAAACTGGATATATATATATATATATATATATATATATATATATATATATATATATATATATATATATATATATTACACACATAGACACGCATATTAATCTTTATTTTACGTAAATTTCCCTGTGCACTATTTATCACTTGCAGAACATAAATGATATTATTATATATGTATATTAATATTTTTGTAAGCTGTGGATGTGTTAAACTCCCCCAAAATGCTCTGTGCCCCTGGAATGAAAGGTTTTAGTTCAGCTTATGACCCCCCCACCCCCCTTCCCATGTCTCCAAGATGCTTGGCTTTTCCTCCAGCATGGTCGTTGGGGCTGGCAGCCCTGGTTGGGTTGAGAGTAATGTCTCACTAACCTTACATAATGTTTAGATGAATCCATTGATGAGATTAAAGTTTCCCATGTGAATTTTTGAAGCGGAGTGGTAAAATATTTTGTCGTATAGGGGAGTAGATTAGCAGGCATCCTTGCCAAGGCAGAATAAACTGGTAATACATACAGTCTCTGGGGAAGGCAGCTCACATTAACTGCTAAATGAATATTTGACAAGGGCTCACTGTGAGGCATTATTACTACAAACGCGTCCCTACTGGACTTTCAAAGGGTCAGAGGGCATCGGTTCAATTAATTATTTATACCGCTTGTTCTTGCACGGCGTTATCCTGCAATTGACATGTTCTTACAGTTGGAGCTCTCTGGAGATCTAGAATTCTAGATATGAAATAATAAAAAGAGAGGAGATGGATGGTTGAGGCACATAGGCTCTAGAAATAAATAGCTTTGATTTGATGCTTATCTTTATTAATTTGATTGTAGAAATTAGACCAACTAAGATAGATAGATAGATTTTTTTGTAGAATATTTAGGCTGGCCCAGTGAATTTGCACTTGGCAATTATTTAATCAGGTTCAGGAGAAATTTCAGTGGTGAAAAACTGCTAATATCTTTCCTATCTGAAACTATCTATAGGCCAACCTAAAAAGTGCCTCATTAGGTCGTAGACATATAAACTAGGATAGATAGATAGATAGATAGATAGATAGATAGATAGATAGATAGATAGATAGATAGATAGATAGATAGATAGATAGATAGAAGAGTCATATTTAGATTGGCCCAGAAAATTTGTGATTGACAAGCATTGAATCAGGTTCAGGACACATTTCAGTTGTATTGGTTATTTGAAACTGTCCTAAATTAGCTACAGGCCCATCCAAAAAAAAACTACCTGTTTTGAAATTGGATAAATGAAGATAGATGGATAGATAGATAAATAGATATTGAGTCATGTCTGGCCAAGCGAATTTGTACTTGACAGTCATCTGATCAGGTCCAGGAGAAATTTCAGTTGCTTTCAAGAACTGTATTTGGCTTTCCTAACTATCCTAAATCACTGATACTGCAACCTAAAACTATCACTTGAGAATATAGAATTTAGATAAAATACGGATGAGAGTTTGTCAGTTTTGTACATGCATGTAGCCTCATGTTATACTTAAGAACTAATGTTCTTTATGGAAAAAAAGGGAGATAGATAGATAGTCATAGACTGGCCCAGCGAATTGCTTGACAATCATCTATTGCATTTCATGAGAAATTTCAATTGTTGTGAATAATTTTCTTTGTATTAGCTATCTGAAATTACCTCAAATTAGCTATAGGCCAACCTAAAAACGACCCCTTTAGTAAACAGCCCCTAGTTATCTATATAACGTACATAACTATCATTTACAATTGTAGTTAGATGTCGGGAAGGTGTAATTACCCACCACTTTAGGCTTTGAGGCTTAAAAAAACATTTTATGAGCTGCTTGTTCTCCGCCATTAATATAGGAGATGGTCGCCTTGGGCGGAGGGCTGTAGCGCCTAGCCGCCAGCTGTTGTCAGCACCTAAGGCCAGTAATAACATGGGTGATCTTCTCCCAAATGTCCACATAAATGGCCCGCCACACTTTCCTTTTTGCTCAGCTGCTTTTTATATTTAACATTGAAATGGCTTGTGTGTTGACAAACGATCCGGCCTTTTCATTTGGGATGCCTTCTTTCTTGTTGGAGATAAAGGGTTTACAATAGGGGATCTGGCGTGGTATTTTGGCTCATTTTGTTGCTGGAGGAGATTTGGCTTGGGTGAGGGTTGCTATTAAAGTCAATAAGCCGTGCTTGTATACAGTATATATACAGGCATACCCCACTTTTAAGTACACAATGGTGTTTATTTACTAAAGCTGGAAAGTGCAAAATCAGGCTCACTTCTACAATGAAACCAATGAGCTTCCAGGTTTTATTACCAAAGCTTAATTGAACAAGCTGGGGTTAGAAGCTCATTGGTTTCTGTGCAGAAGTGAGCCTGATTTTGCACTTTCCAGCTTTAGTAAATAAACCCCATTGTGTATTTAAAAGTGGGGTATGCCTGTACAGTGGTGTGCTGCTGCCTGGATGGCAATCATATACCTATATACTACCATGGATTTTTGACATAGGTAATTATGTTAAAGGGCAATGGTAGAAAATAATTAGATCCAAATATCCCAGGTGTTTAATATATCAATAAATGACAGACCTATATATGATTTCTAGCTGTGTGAGTATAGATTCTCTGGTAATGTCTTATACCTCCAGTGGTTTCCAGTGGACTATCCTGAGTTTAGTCCCATCTGTGTCCAGGAAGGTTGGTCCAGCACTAAGATCCTAAACCCAGCATAGGACCAGTGCTTGTGACGTCACCAGACCTTAGACTTTCAGTTTTCCCACACATGAATCTGTCTGGTAAATTCACACAAATCCTACAGGCTGCCCAATAACAGGTCCTGATCAGAAGTGAGAAACTCGAATGGCAATCCTTTCCCTAAAAACGTAATCTTATCATATGATACAAATTCAGGTATCACTTTTACATTAAATATAGTAATAAAAAAAAAATTATATATATATACACCTTATATTCCCCACTTTGCACAGAAAGAAGCTTTTGTTATGCTATTGGCCTGGCAGAGTATAGAACATCAATGTGTGACTTGGCGTTAATGTATAGGGTGCTGCAAATATTAATTCTCTTTTAGACTGTGTTTAGGGGACGAAATTCACCCAATATTGCCCCTTCATGGAGTTTGGAAGAAAGCGATGTGTCATTCCTTATTCTCAAAGAATTACGGTTTTCTAAGCTCTTACAAATTGCAAAATTGTAGAAGACAGAGCAATAATGAATGTATTAGAGGGAGCAGTGTATTCCTCGAGAGACCCTTATCATCTAGCAGCAGACGGACTGATCCCCCTACTTTATGCTAATACACCGCGTGACGTCACACCCTTCTTTTGGGGGGGAGAATTAGTCTGGAAATTATTTTATACAATAAATGTTATTTCTGACATTGTCTTTCGGATGGATTGTGCTAGAGGGATGAGTATCTATCTATCTATATATATATATATATATATATATATATATATATATATATATATATATATATATATATATATATATATATATATATATATATATAAAGCCATTCGCTTTGTGTATTTTCCTAAAAACGATTGACTAACTAAAAATCTACCAGAACAATAACCGGATTTTCTTCAGAGAGGTGAAAGCGAACAAATAAACAGAAAATAGAAGTGCCCCTCATTTGTCTGGATGCTCAGGTTGGGTAGGGTGAGGCACCTTTAGTAAATAACTCCCAGAACATCACTTCCCTTTTCATTTGTGTTTTTTTGAGAACTGTAGATTTTTTTTTAGTATCGTGTGTTTTCTTCTAATGTCAGGCGCACATTGTTCTCCTGAGTGTGTTCGATACATAGGATAGGAAACATTGTATGTTAGTGGAAGTCAACAGGTCCAGTAATGAAAGAGAAGCTGCAATATTAGTACATGGACTGACAACTACATGGGAGCATTCCATACCACTGGGGGATATCCAGGGGAGGAAAGATACAGGACTTTTGTAACTATTTTTGTGTAGTCTTGGTAGGAAGAAAAAAAAAGAAAACATTGAAGTTCAGATGTTTCCAGGGACATAGGGGAAAGCGGTCTGTGGATGTTCTTATCCGATGTATGTTCATTTGTAAACTTCGCTGTTTATGGCCGATATTTATCGCCAGGCCTGACACCTGATTATATATAAAAGTATCCTATAGAAGGTTACATAGTAATGTGGTTGTGTGCCAGGACATTTAATATCACAGCCCCCCAGAGGGGAAATCATTTCCCTATCCTAATTATCAGTCGAATTTATAGGTTTCTTTCTTCCTTTCCTAGCTCTATGCACACTGGCTTAAAAATCGCTGCTTCTAAAAGAGTTTTTCATTTTGCCTATTGAAGCAGCTCAATGTTATCCTATGTGTTAGTGCACATTAGGACTATTAGAGGCATTTTTTTTTACTTACCCTGGTTTGCTTTTCTGACTGGAGCTTTCTGGCAGAAAAAAACGCTAAACTCTCCTAAACTATGTTAAAAAAACGCTTTATATGAGCGTTTTTTTCTGCCAAGGGAACTGGTGTGTTTTTTTAAAGCCCGGTGTGCTTGGAGCCAAAGGAATATGAATGATTTATTTTTTGCTCTCTTTTTTCTCCATAAATAGAAATATGAATTCTTTACATGTGCATGTCTTTCTTTCTTTCTTTCTTTCTTTCTTTCTTTCTTTCTTTCTCTCTCTCTCTCTCTCTCTCTCTCTCTCTCTCTCTCTCTCTCTCTCTCTCTCTCTCTCTCTCTCTCTCTCTCTTATCTCTTTCTCCCTATCTTTCTCTATTTCTCTCTCCCTAGCTTTCTCTCTCCCCCTCGCCATATCTTTTTCTTTCTTTCTTTCTTTCTTTCTTTCTTTCTTTCTTTCTTTCTTTCTTTCTTTCTTTCTTTCTTTCTTTCTTTCTTTCTTTCTTTCTTTCTTTCTTTCTTTCTTTCTTTCTTTCTCCCCATGTTTCTCTCTCCCTATCTTTTTCTATCATCTCTCTCTCTCTCTCTCTCTCTCTCTCTCTCTCTCTCTCTCTCTCTCTCTCTCTCTCTCTCTCTCTCTTTCCCTATCTTTTTCTCATTCTTTTCTTCTCTCTCTCTATCTCACACACATAAATATATATATATATATATATATATATATATATATATATATATATATATATATATTATTTTTCTTTTCTTTTCTTTCACAAAGTTGAACACAAAGTAGTAGCACCCAATTAATAATTTTCTCTAGAATGTCTCTTGTCCTACTTAAATCTACATCTAGATTTAAGTAGGACAAGACACACACACACACACACACACACACACACACACACTTACTAAACCTGATGCACTCAGCATCTGGTGCAGCTGTACATGGTAGCCAATCAACTTCTAACTTATTCAATTAAGCTTTGATAATAAAAACTGGAAGCTGATTGGTTTCTATGCAGAGTTGCAGCAGTTTTGCAAATTTTAGCAAATAACACACATACATTATAATTTGGACATAACTAACTTAAAACGAATTTCTCAGAACTTTATCTGTGAAAGATGATGCTTAGATAACAAGCCAGTGCCACTGCAGATAGAGGAATATAATCCAATCACATTTTAGCTTACGGTTGCCAGGTCAGTAGTTGCCATGGGTTACTGTAGTTGTCAGTGGCTCAGTGACTACATTTGAAGGAGACGTTGTTCATTTTCAGCAAAATATTTTAATGAGCCCATTATGTGGACGCTGGTGGATTGGGGGAGAGCGTACTGAGATCCCCCAATAATCCTAAAGTCTGTGTGATTGTGGGATGAAAAGCAGGATGAAATGGGATGAATTGAGTCCTGTCAGAGATGTCTCTTCTCCTTGAACAGTGTGTACTGGTGAATGCCAGGAGCTGGGTTATCCAGTGCAGGTGCAGTGCTGCTGGGGGATGGGAAGGGAGGGAGGGGGGTCTGTGTGTTCAGCCAAAAAAGCACATTCTCCACAAT
The DNA here is from genome assembly GCA_037952925.1 of Lithobates clamitans. Lineage (NCBI taxonomy): Eukaryota > Metazoa > Chordata > Amphibia > Anura > Ranidae > Lithobates > Lithobates clamitans. The sequence goes on along the minus strand of JBBGZY010000683.1, from coordinate 2,295,145 downwards.
AGACCACACACTGCCAGCCAGCATGGCATCAACTCACACTCTCAGAGTTTTTTTTCCACCCTCTTACACAGTTCCCAGTTCACAAAGTGGCTATACAGTACCACCAGCAAGGGTCCTTTAATGAACATTTGTCACTTGTATGACACACAATTTCTGTCAGTCTGTATATGAAAGGGGGGGGGGGGGACTTCTTACAGCAATAGACCTCTTATTAAATCATTTATTTATTTTTTACCCTTTTTAAATATATTTTTTTCGGATGCATCAAAATTCGTACATTTAAAAAAGACTCGATTATAGATTGTAAGCTTTCAGGAGCAGGCCCTTCTAATGCTCTTATATTGAATTATATTGTTGTTCTACTGTCTCCCTCTTTATTGAAGGGCTGTGAAAACTGTTGGCGCTTTATAAATCCTGAATAAATAATAATAATAATAATAATAATAATAATAATAATAATAATAATAATAATAATCGTTAGCCAATTATCTGTAACAAATAAATTATTTGATTTCCAATTCAAGTTCCATAATTTGCCTATATGTGGAAGTTCACTAACCTAAGCTTAATAAAGAGAATATTGGCTAAGTGGCATCCACAATCCCAGATGTGCCACCACTCTGATCAGTCCCTATAGTTGAGGTAGGGGTAGAATTGCTTAATAGAGTTTTCTTCTTGTCATTGTCGCCTCAGTGCAGGCCTGGGAGTCCTGGAGTAGATTAGTACTGTGCCTGGATCTGCTGGAGCATTGCACTGCGCAAATTGCTTCTTGTTTGCTTATAAAAAGCCATGTAACCGGAAAAAGTTTTATCACAGCACAAACGTACTTAACCGCAGACCGTTAAGCAGGAAAAAAAAAATGACAACCAGGAATTATTGTTTTGCTATTTTTCTGCATCACAGTAAAGTAAGTAGAGTTTTATGACATTGTGAAAAAAAAATGACAGGGAATTATAAAAGAAGATACAGCTTCATCAGTGACTTGGCTGGATTGTGGTTGGAAATATTTATATTTTCTATGTTTTAGGGGGTGAAGGTTGATCTGTGATGCAGGGTGGGGGACACCTCAATTGGCTGATACCAGTGTGTACTGCAGTGTCCCACAATTCTAGGTATGGAGAGCACTGTGTGTGACGAGTGCCCACCAACCTCTATAGCTCCAGCTTGGCGTTGGCCCCTCTTCCTTTGTGCGTCTCATGTACAGACCCCTAATTAATCCCTGTGATTAATGCATGCTTTCTTCCCATTGGGGAGTCACTACCTTCCTTCCCCAAAACATCCATCTGCAGGAGAAATAGTACACAACAAAAATAGTGACCTGCTAAAAAAAAACTGCCACAATCAGCACTCATTTTTTTTATATATCTAAATACCTAATTGAAGTGAAGTGGCATTTAAATAATGTGTGGATTAAAAAGAAAATAATTCGTTTTTTTTTTTCGTTTTGTTATTTTTTTTTTGTTTCTGGCAGATTATTCCAATTTCAGTAATATATTACCATTCTCAGCATTCTTTGCCTTGTGTTTGTTCTTTAGCAGACAAATAAAATAGCAGCGACACATCGGGGCTACTAATTCGAGTTAATATGATCTTTATGGCAATATAAGAGCGGATAATTGGCCTATTTTTCTGAACAACAATGTAATTCACAATAGCTTTATTATTTAATAACTTCAACCCTTGGCTGGGAGGTCTCCGGCAGGGAAGACCTTTTCTCTGTAGCTGAAGTTGTTGGGGAAGAACAATAGCAATGTAATTGTAGAGATTTGTGAAGATGACTTGTGGAAATGAACTGTTTAGATATGGAAGGTCCCTTAGATGTGTGCACTTTTGCCTAGAACCCCCCTTGCCGCCGCCCCCCCCCCCCCCCACCAGCGTACACATCGTGGGATTTATGGAGAATTCTGTTGTATTCAGTGCCTAGCAACCGCCTGGATCTTCCCAGACTCCATCCACTCCACAAGCATCAACTGCGCTCTGCCATGTCAGCGCTATTAAGAGAACTATACATATCTCTAGGAAATCGATTTCTACTAGCACGGACGATTTTTTAAAGAACTTTATTTTATTTTTTAATTCTCGCTGTGCCAGGGTAGCAATTGGGCTGATTTACCAAAGAATTGTGTGAATCTTCACTTCAGTTATCCAATCGTGTGTAGAGTTACACCTTAAACTTTCTCCTGATTGGATAATCGAAGTGAAGACTCACACAACTTATTGAATGAACATTCCCAACAAGTAAATCTGCCTTCATAACTACATTGAAATAATTAACGGCTAATGATTTGTACAAAGATTTTTTTTTACATTTCCCTGAACATGACAGAGAATTAGAATAAAGACATTAGGGATGATTAATTTATTTTATCCTTATTGGGCAAAAATGGCTGGAGGTATCAATCATATTTTTATTATTGATAAAATATACCGAATATTCTTTCTGACATATATCACATAGATAGATCATTGGCCCCTCTTCTTCTCTCAACATAAATCTATCTATCTATCTATCTATCTATCTATCTATCTATCTATCTATCTATCGATCTATCTCACACACATAAATCTATCTATCTATCTATCTATCTATCTATCTATCTATCTATCTATCTATCTATCTATCTATCTATCTATCTATCTATCTA